>CM060477.1:2533933-2566433 GCA_030544235.1 Lepturacanthus savala | reverse complement strand
ACCTGTAGCTACATACCAAACTATACCTAGCTACCTACCTACAGCTACATACCAACCTATACCTAGCTACCTACCTGTAGCTACATACCAAACTATACCTAGCTACCTACCTACCTGTAGCTACATACCAACCTATACCTAGCTACCTACCTACCTGTAGCTACATGCCAACCTATACCTAGCTACCAACATACCTACCTAGTCTACCTGCCTATATCTACCTACCAACCTATACCTAGCTACCTACCTACCTGTAGCTACATGCCAACCTATACCTAGCTACCAACATACCTACCTAGTCTACCTGCATATATCTACCTACCAACCTATACCTAGCTACCTACCTAGGTACCTCTAGCTACATACCAACCTATACCCATCTACCTACCTGTAGCTACATGCCAGCCTATACCTAGCTACTAGCTACCAACATACCTACCTAGTCTACCTGCATATATCTACCTACCTACCTGTAGCTACATACCAACCTATACCTAGCTACCAACATACCTACCTAGTCTACCTGCATATATCTTCCTACCAATCTATACCTAGCTACCTACCTACCTATATCTACCAAGTTTCTCTGGTTAATTAACCCCCGTCTGTATATCAGCATGGATGAAGCCTGATGTCTGGGCCTTTTCTAGGACTAGAGCTCTAGAGCTCAGCAGAACCCCATGATCTAGACCTAGTCAGGAGTTCATCCTACAGCAACATAATCCACATCCAGATCATCATCTGTCACATTAAACTAGGACCATTTAGAGAAAAACTGAACATATCAACGTGGTCTAAGACTTAAGTTTTTAAAAATGTATATTTTGGGGTTAGGGTTGTGTTTCTTCACGTCATGTTAAGGATATAATCAGTCGAGATTTCTTCTGTTTTCAGCTCGTTTTTCCCTTTTCCTAAATTGACTGGACTACGTATGAATCGTACTGAAACACACACGATGATGTAGTATCATGTTAAGCCGTCATGGCAGCTTCCACACGTGAGCACAGCGAGGTCACGGGAGCTATTCCTGGCCGCCAATGTAAGGATGAACGTACGGAAACACGTGACACGTATGTAACTTCAGCTCCAGGTCCACAGCTGTCAGTCAATTACAGATTCAGGTCAAATAATCGGACGGAGCGGGTTGACTCAGGTTAGTAGAAGCATCCGGGATATGACTCGAGTAGGAGAGAGAGGGAAAGAAAAGAAAAGAGAAGGAGGGAGTCAGGAGGCAGAATGAGGTTTCTAGGAGAGGCAGAATTCTAGCTGAAAAACTCTCTGGAAGTGCTGTAGGCCTGCTCCGATTCTCCCAAAGTGGCTCTGTCAAGAGGATTATGACCCCCTTGTTGAGAGCGGTTAAGTATACGTCTTTTGTGTGTGTGTGTGTGTGTGTCTCAAACACACATGAAGAACCATTTGGTTGCTTTCAAAGTGTTCCCAGAAACCAGCGTTTAGAGAGAAAAAAAGCAGAAATGGATAAAAAGCACTACCTGTTTTTGCCAAATCGCCGGTGGCTTAAAACCAACATTTTGTTTCTTACATGTCGGAGCCAACAATAATCAGAGAATTCACTCTGTCTTTTTTTTTTTTTTTTAATTTCACGACTAATTATTCTATCTTTAAGTGAGAAATAAATCGGTCATTGTGACAGATTGAAGATGAGACGCAGCAATATGGAGATATCAGATACACAGAAATCCCACATTAATCCCAACAAAAACCCTTGAGCAGTCAGTGGTTGTGACATATTTTGAAACCGAATATGCGTGTTCATTTTGACGAAGAGAAAGGGAACCTGCTGTTCATTAGAGGAGGAACCTGCTGTTCATTTATCATTGATTCAGGGTATTTCGGGCAGAACATTGACATCATGTTTTAGTTATACAGAGCTGGCAACAGTAAGGACACAGCTTTTATCCTCAGACTACGGCCAATTCACGGTTTATAGACTCAATAAAAGTTTGTAGAGTGTCCTAACTTCATAATACATAGCCTACTCTTCCAATGGGCTTTTAATGCATGGAGAAACGAGGGCTAATAAAGTGTAGTCAAACATCAATATGTGCTATAAATTTTTGAGTGAGGTGTTGATGGACACTCGATAGCACCGAAGGACGTTTGAGGTGTAAATCCACAGTCCGACATCTTCCTTTTGGTGTTTTCAGAGAGCAGAGAAGTATCTATATTACTATTAATATTGAAAATGTCAACATTGACTTATTGACTATTATTATACCTGTTTTGGGTTGAGGTTGTTTTATTTAAGGTAATAACACCTTTGGAACCTTTGTAAGTGAAAGTAGCCTAGAACCAAGTGTAATGTAGTGATCTTCAGTGTGGAGTTGGTGGAGTTTATCAAACAAATGTGGACAACCAAGTAAGTTTAAGCAAAGGAGTGAGTGCTTATAAGTTGTTTGTACTGCTCAAATATTAGTGTAAGAACCAGTGTTGGTAACTTACCTACATACTTAACTACCTATACCTGACTACATAATTACCTATATCTATCTACCTACCTACCAACCTATACCTAGCTACCAACATACCTACCTAGTCTACCTACCTACATCTACCTACCAACCTATACCTAGCTACCTACCTACCTACAGCTACATACCAACCTATACCTAGCTACCAACATACCTACCTAGCTACCTACCTATATCTACATACCAACCTATACCTAGCTACCTACCTACCTACAGCTACATACCAACCTATACCTAGCTACCAACATACCGACCTAGTCTACCTGCATATATCTACCTAGCAACCTATATCTAGCTACCTACCTAGCTACCTCCCAACCTATATCTACCTATCTACCTAGCTACCTACCTACCAACCTATCTACCTAGTCTACCTGCATATATCTACCTACCAACCTATATCTAGCTACCTACCTAGCTACCTACCTACCAACCTATATATACCTACCAACCTATACCTAGCTACCAACATACCTACCTAGTCTACCTACATATGTCTTCCTACCAACCTATACCTAGCTACCTACCTACCTACCTAGCTACCTACCTACCAACCTATACCTAGCTACCTACCTACATCTACCTACCAACCTATATCTAGCTAACTACCTAGCTACCTACCTACCTACCTAGCTACCTACCTACCAACCTATACCTAGCTACCTACCTACATCTACCTACCAACCTATATCTAGCTAACTACCTAGCTACCTACCTACCTACCTAGCTACCTACCTACCAACCTATATCTACCTGCCAACCTATACCTAGCTACCAACCTATGTACCTACCAACCTATATCTACCTACCAACCTATGTACCTACCAACTTATATCTAGCTACCAATCTACCTACCTACATATGGATCGAACATAGTCAAAAAAAATTGAGATACTAAAAGTGTCTACTAAAAACCAGCATGTCTAGATGTAGACATGTCGTATAAAGGGATGTCAGAACCCCACCTCATCCTGCACGAGTACGAATAATCAATGAACCACTTCTTAGCATAACACATTAAGTCTCTTTTTTAATAAGTATCAGATTGGTGACTGGAATATGATATCCGTAAGTGTTTTCAATAATATATAAATCAATCAAAATAATAATTGTGTTTTTATTTAACTTAGCCTGAGACATTTTTGGCATGAGGAGCATGTACCTACCTACATCTACCTACCAAGTCTCCAGAAACCACACACTGTCCCTTTAAGGACGATCCTGCCCTGTATGACCAGCGTGAACTACACATTCTATGGGAGGCGGTGAAGCTTTGTCCTGGAGTTTAAACAGACGAGGGGTGGCGAAGAGGAAAAAGTTCAAAAACTGTACGATAACCGATCACACCCGAGACCAAAGGTTGTACGCGTTGTCAATAAATGCAAATGGCTGCTTATCATCATTATTCATTGTTCCTGCCATGATTTATATCACCTGGAAACCTCAACTGCAACAACAATGGAAGCAAGAAAGCAAACCGCATTCGGTTTGACAGCACAATTGATCTGCCCACAAGCCTCAAACACACACACACACACACACACACGCACACTAGGGCTTTGTTTGGTTACACAGTCCAGTCCTCACCTGTAGAATTTCATCAATCTCTCATTAACGTGTGCATGCACAAAGCGCTGTTCGCCTGCATGCTAGACACACGCCTGCAACCCATGTGTAACTTTGTGATTAGCGGGAGCTGAGTGAGCGATTCGGCTATAGACTCTGACAACAAAGGCAGGACGGAAGAGACAAAACGAACAACACATCTCTCAGGTTGACTGTATTGACAGTAGAGGTCATGTTGAGAGATTATCGCTACCTGTGGCTTAGAGACTTCAGCACGGGGGGCAAAGGAAAAGGCCTTTAAGGCCGGTTCTCAAGGCAGGTCACGTGAAATGCTAACACGCGGTTGTTGCTAATTAGCCGTGAGGCTGGGAGTCCTCCCTATGCACAAGCAAAACACAGATCACATACATGTATGAGTGCCAAACATGCTGCTCTATATAACCTCTCGCCAGGGCTCCCCGAGGCGCCGAGGACTGAACACACACCAATGAGAACACACACACTTTGGCAGCAGCAGATGACTTTAGATATGTAAGGATTTAATCCAGGCCCGAGGTCCTGCAGAGGTATTATGGACAACAAAAGGCCCGATAAAGATGCCATATTAGTGAATTTAGCTCCAGGTAATGATTAGTAACAGTCCACACCAGGTGAGACGCCAGCGGCTACTGTGATGCTACGCTAATATTAATGAAAGCATGGATGAAAACCTCAGATGTTTATTATCGCCAGTCAAAGTTTGGGGTCACTTAGAAATTTCTTTATTTCTGAAATTAAAGTATGTTTTTTTCCATTGAAGCACAGCTGGAAACAGTTTAGCTGCTTAGAGACGCTAGAAAACGGACCTTCCTTTGACAAAAGCAAAGTTTGAAGGAAGAAAATTATTATTTCAACTACAAATCATTATTTCTAACCTTGTCAATGTCTTGACTATGTTTTCTATTCATTTTACAACTCATGGTGGTAATTTGAGTCTATAAACTACATAAACATTGCCCCCAAATTCCAAATAAAAATGACAAATGGTCAAAATAACAAAAAGGATAGATTTCAGACCTCAAACAATGCAAAGAAACAAGATCAAATTCATTTTAAAACATCATAATACTAATGTTTACACTTAAGAAGAGTTCAGAAATCAATATTTGGTGTAATAACCCTTATATATAAGTCTTTACCATTGTTCTTTGGTGACTTTATTCCACTCCTGGTTCCTCTTTAATGTTGGAATTCAACAGAAACGACTGGAATACATGTAGAGATGCTGATTTCAGAATAAAAGGCAGTTGTCTCTTATTTTTTTCCAGAGCTGTATAAATATATGGCTGATATCAGTCAAATCAAGTTCAATGTCTTTGAAAATTGGTGAAAATCATTGAAAATTACTGACAATCCACCAAAATTGACTCCTGAACTACTGAAAGTCTGCTGAATATCTACTAAAACCTAATAAAATTCTACTGAAAGTTACTGTAAATGACTAAAAATCTACTGATCCCAGTTTTCATGCTCTCCATGGTCTTTACCATTGTTCTTGGGTGACTTTATTCCACTTCTGGTTCCTTTTTAAGCAGAATGAGGTGTTCATGTGTTGGAAGGGAAAAAATGGGTGAAATTACCCTTTAAAAAGGACCAGAGGGAAAGAGGCCTGAGCAGCTAAAAGGTTTACCTCCACAGCTCCAGTCCCCCCAAACACAATTAAAATACTGAAATTGACTTCGCAGCATAATGAGGCTTATCTCGGACTTTAAAATAGAAACGTCCAAGGATTCGTCCATGAAGGCTGCTTGGTTACAAACAGGATATCCACCGTATAAACCAGGGATTCGGTTTGGAATGCGTTGCAGAACACGGAGCATTAATTACTGTCCCGTTGACGCGTTAATGAAGTTACCGCCACCAAGCCGCGTGGCAAACGGCGCCACATCACTCTCACTTTAAGGACGAATCATTCCGGCTGCAGGTGTTTAATAAAGTCGGAGACACACGGCACCAACATCAGGCATCAATCTGAGTCGCACTAATGGCTGTAGTTTAACATTTCAACAGGTTGTGTAATGGATGAGAGGATTAAAACAAGTCAAATGCATGGACGTTGGTTTGTGATGTCGAACTACAGCTGTAGTTTTTATTATAGACTTTTTATTATAGATTATAATAATATAGTAAAAGCCCATTTTAATTGATGAAGGTCTAAAACTAAAACAAACTGTAAGAACTTCAATGGAGTTGTGATGTCACAACTATACAATCACTGCCCACCGTCCATTCACAGCCATTTAAGTCAGTAAATTGGAAGAGAGGTTCATTAATATTAATGAAACAGACACAGAACCTGTTTTTATTATGGATTTCTAGAGATAAGCTTGAGAAAACTACATTATAGTAAAACTATAGATGATTTTTGGTTCTTAAAACCACAAATATATCTCATTAGAGATATCACAACTGAATAAAAACCAGGAAAAGTTGAGCCTGTTGAACCTCTAAGATGAAAACCCACTAAAAACTGTTTTTGCCCTGATGCTATTCAATGGGATGCAAGTGAATTGGGAACTTTCTTTCAGATTTTGGGGGAAAACAAGGAGGATTTCTATGTTTTATATACATAAATACAGGGAAGAATGCTTATTGAACGGCTGTAGATTCAATTTCGAGGAAAAGATACTACGAAATAATCCAAAAATACTTAATGAATTTCATTATATTCAACAGAACTGAACGACTTTCTAAAATCCTTCCTCCAGACAAATTATTGCACAAAACAGCAAATTAAACTCTATAACAGTGGATGGGTCCACAACTTCGGTACTATATGAGTCCGAGATGAATATTTGGTCTCTTCGGGTGTTTTTATTGTTTTATGTGAATATGCTAGCCGCTAGCGGTAGCATCTATATTGGTAGCACAACATAAGCTAACACAGCTCCTCCAGAATGCAAACGTAGTTTAAAAATCCCCATTTGTGGTGATATTCTGACAACTTCTTCTCATTTTTCACCTTTGGTATTTGTCTTTTTCTCACTCCATCTGTATTTCGTGACTGTTTGTTCTTATTGTTTCATGCTAGCTGCTAGCAGTAGCATCTATAATGTCAAACTCACCTCCTCCAGAATGCAAATTTAGGGTAAAAAAAAGTGATTTTTCTAATTTTTCACCTTTGTGAATAATTACTTTCAGTACCTAGTCTTTTTCTGTTGGTTTTGTTGTTATTGTTTTATGTGAATATGTTAGCCGCTAGCAGTAGCATCTATAACGGTCACAATCATAGATTCAGCAGAGCTGCTGCACAGTCTGATCAACATGTTAGACGACTGTAAATGATCATTTAATGACAACCTAAACATATTTAAACAAACTGGCTTTCTAATATAGACCTACCTCTGATGGAAAGAAGCGGGTATTAGCAGACTAGCATTAGCGGACTAGCATTAGCAAACTCAGCTCCTCTAGAACGCAAGCGTAAGTTAAAAATCCAGCATTCGTGGGATTGTTCTGACAGTTTTTTCTCATTTTTCCACCTTTTCTGAGCAATTACGCTTGTCTTTTTCTTGGTTTTAGCGATTAGCAAGGTTCGCAAGTTTTAACTTCCTGCCCTCGCGCTCCGATGACGTAGCATCGGGACGCCAGTGAGCTATTTGGTAAAAGGAACAAGCCAGAAGCAGCACACTGCAAACTTTCCAAAGGAGAAGCCCACGGGAGAGGGAGAAAAACGGCGAAGACGAGGGAGGAGAGGAGGGAGATAGCGGCGGATCTGTCGGGCACGGCAGGTTAATTTGCTCTTGTCAGAACGAGGGTTTTCCCTCCAGCCGTCCTTATCTTTGTTGTCCTCCTGGATGTTGGTGTCAAATCCGAGAGGCGGCGGCGGCGCCGATCCCACCTCGGCATTGTCACCTCGCCGGCTGCAGCCCGGGAGTGACAGAGTCGCAGGCTTTACGCTGTAATTATGTAATGATGTCAATTAAGGGGCTAAAGAATGGAGAGGGGACTCCGAGTTCGTCTCGTAAAGAGGGGGAAGTAAAAAATGACAAACACAGGTAGCAGCAGCTACGCCAGACACATTAGCATATAACACAAACGCTGCAAAAACACCCCCCCCCCAAAAAAAAAACACATTTATGAAAGCTTGAGACATTCCAGCGATCATTAGCGGTTTTATCGCCAGAGGAAAAAGCAGAATAATGAAGAGGAAATGCAAATTCGGGATGAGTGTCAGCAGAGACGACTTAAAGGCCTTAAAGTGTTGCACATTACCTCACACAGGATTTACAGCAGCTACAGAGACAGAGATTACACAAAAACACAGGAGACGTCAAATCCTGCAGGTTTTACAGGTGGTCCACTTCAGAGGTGGCTATAGAAGATGCATCTTTAAATATAATTAAGGATTTTAAAGTTTTAAACCTGTTCTCAGAGTCCTGGTTGTCATATTACTCAGTAAATGGTACATTTTTCCTCTGTTTCTCATTGTTTGTGTAATTATAAACTTGCCTGAAGCAGATTTCTCGGTGTTAAGAGTGTTAAAAATTAGAAAAATATCCCTTTAAGGTACATTTAGAACAGATAAAAATCTAAAAGCTGATATTATGCATTAATAGGGATTATTAATAATCTATAGCATCTTCATTTTGGTCATAAATAGCACAGTTTTAACCCAAACTACCAGATCTAATATTGGAATTGCAATGTATTTGTATTTTACTTAATTTTACTTTTACTCCACTACATTTTATGGAAATTATCTGCAGTTTGCATAAGTATTTGTACTTTTATACTTTAAAATTAAGTACTTTTTAAGTAAGATTGATGTAGTACTTCTACTTTTGCAGGTATTTTACTTATCCTTCTATTGCATAATTACTTTATCTTCATTTTAATAACAAGCTGTGATACAAAAACTGTGTTTATACAGTTAGGTGTGAGAAGGGGGCTTTTATTTTGAAAGGACATACAATTTATAAGGTCACATGACCAGAATATCCTGTTCCAATTTCATTTTATTTAGAAATTTGGACAATTTTCTCCAAATAAAAAATTTGACTTACTAAATAAAATAAATTTTACTTATTGGGGTAAAGTAAATTTTATTATTTTTTCATTTAATTCAATTTTAAAGGTTTTTTTTCTAATATTCTAATATAAATATATGTGTTTCCTTATGGCAATTCATTTATTTATTGGCAAATATGAAAAGTCCATTGACTTACATAGCATGAAACTATCCTGTGACATTTTCTTATATATATCTATTATTTAGGCCATTTTAAGTAATACAAACACTGATTATAAGTCACAAAAAGATGTTAATGGCTAAAAATACTCACTGAAATGTGCTGCAGCAGTGATTTTCCTTCATTTTCAAGCTGGAAGATAAAGGAGAAGAAAAGAAAAATGTAAATTTGGAAGAATCTCTCGCATGTACCAGAAACAGCAGCTGGAGGTAAACTAATTCCAGTAATAATGTTTATTTAAGCTTCTATAAATAAGACTTTTTTAAGTTATCATAGCAGGAAAAGCACAGGTGTAATCAACACCATTAATAACGATCATGCCCTACATGAACTGATCCGGTAGCAGGGAAACGGTGGCGTGCACGGCAGCATCGTTAAGGTTCTTTATTAGTAACACCTGTTCCTTTCCTGCTATGACAAGTCAAACTGTCTGTCGTTAAAACAAAGGGCCTCGTAGATCTTTTTCACGGCAGCCATATTGACATGAAATAGTAGGTAAACACAGGTGTTAGCAGAGATGCTAATTAAGGTTCCATTCAGGTCAAACTGCTGAAAAGCTCTGCTGCACGAAATGGAACAGAACCTCGATTAGTTTCAGTGGAAACACCTGCATTTGCCGCCTATTTCATGCTAATATGGCCGCCGTGTAAAAGATCTATTAATCACAAATGAATAGAAACCAGTGATTGCAGCTTTGTGGCGAACATGGATAAGCTAAGTAACGTTAGCGACTCTAATTCATAGTATTTGTAAGGGATTGCGGTTTGAAAATCAGTAAAGTCACATGACACTAAACTAACCAATCAAATGCTAGAATGACTTGAATGTTATTTTAACCATTTAAAGATGCAGATACAAATATTTAAAGGGGTTTCCGACATTTTACCAGTTAAATATTTCTATTTTTAAGGTCTGTTTATAATATTTAGCTGCTTTTATGGTTCGACATGTAGCAGCAATACAGGCTGCCTTCTCACACACTCAATACCTCCTGTTGTGACATCACAACAGGAGGTCTTTCTAAACGGCGCATTTTACGGTCTAATTTTACAGTCTGTTTTAGCTAAATACTTACACACAAGCATGAATAAAGTGGTTTTATTTTCATAATGGGCCTCTTTAAACTTATAAATATGCAAATAATGATTCTGTAAACATAAATATATTATACGTAATATATAAAAAAGGTTTGCCAGGTTTGTTGCTAACCTCGTTAAGTGATCATCCTGCACCATTGCAACTAATCAATACATTTTAACATTAGCTCTACTATCTATTATCAATTAGAGGCATATCTATGACAGCCAGCTATCGCTAGCCTGCTAGCTAGCAAATGAGTTAGCTTAACTTACCGGTTGAGGAGAAAA
Source organism: Lepturacanthus savala (assembly GCA_030544235.1). Lineage (NCBI taxonomy): Eukaryota > Metazoa > Chordata > Actinopteri > Scombriformes > Trichiuridae > Lepturacanthus > Lepturacanthus savala. The sequence goes on along the minus strand of CM060477.1, from coordinate 2,555,780 downwards.
GTCGCCATTTCCACATGCAGAGTTGAGCTTGTTATATTGAAAAAGTCATTAGTTATAGTTACAAGTTACTGTCGCGAACATAAAGTATGAAAATAAGAGAAAACAGGAAAATAAAAGTGGTTCTATAACCTGAAAATTACGGGGATTTAAAGTCTTAAACAAAATACAGAACCTGAAGATTCCAGGTGATAGACACAAGGTAACGAGGAACAGGTGGAAACAATCACCTTGACAGGAAACGAGAGGAAAAGACAGATTTCAAAATAAAACCGGAAATAAACAATAATGTATATGACTGTTACTTCGAACACTACAGTTGTGCTGATGCTTTCTTTTATTTATTATTTTTCAGTTTCACAGTGTAAATCCCTCTGTTACTTGTATTTCTTCACTTTTAGGGCTGTTTATGCAGTAGATTTACTGCTGTTGCACATTTTATGTTGTTTATCTTTTATATGTTTTAGTATTTGTACCATTTCTAGATTTGGAGTTCATCCCCTCAGTGGTTTCACAGGCTACTTTTAGTGTTTTTTAGTGCTTGTGTTCTTATGTTTTTGCTTTTCCTCCTTGTTTTCCCACTGTATTTGTGTTTCGTCCTTAGGGCCCGACAGTAAGTACAGCTGGATTTTCTCTTTTTTTTTTCATATTTGGTTTTGTTGTATTGAAGCGAGAATACAAATGTTTATTTTAAAGATTCTATTAGTTGGTGAAAACTTTCTCACCCCGCTGAAAAAACTTTTACCCTCGATTCAATAATTCAAAATTCACATTTTTGTTCATTTTCTTACACAGTCCAGTTTGTTATTAACCCCCACGTTGACCGTTCCATCATAAAAACTGTAATAAAACATATTAAAACATGACTGGAAAATGATCCAATATGAATGAATGAGTATGAGTAATGAATATGAATCAAATAAACTGACCTTAAATTATCAGTTTTTGTGTCGATTCAGATTTATGATGCATTATTTACACAGAAAAAGTATTGGAAACAAAACAATATCTCCTATCTCCCTCCTCCTAGTCGCTGTTGCTATGGTAACTTACCTCGTTAGAGCTCGTTAACGACCATTAGGTCTGATCTTGAGCAGCAGACTGGTAAAAAAAGAGGCAAAAAAAAGAAACTAATCAAAATACATTGATTGGCTTCTTCCACATAGCTAGCTACTAGCTAGCTGTCAAAATTAGCCATTAGCCGCTGGCCCCGCCCACTGGAAAAAAAAAAGCTGGACCAAACAACTTTGAGGACATAACAACATAACTTTTAAAGGTTATTTCAACTTAATTAGAAAGGGATAATCTCCTATCTCCTAAACTATGAAAATCTTTCATGGACCTACGTCCCTCCTCCTAGTCGCTGTTGCTATGGTAACTTACCTCGTTAGAGCTCGTTAACGACCATTAGGTCTGATCTTGAGCAGCAGACTGGTAAAAAAAAAGAGGCAAAAAAAAGAAACTAATCAAAATACATTGATTGGCTTCTTCCACATAGCTAGCTGTCAAAATTAGCCGTTAGCCACTGGCCCCGCCCACTGGAAGACAGCATCTGGACCAAACCACTTTGAGGACATAATAACATAACTTTTAAAGGTTATTTCAACTTAATTAGAAAGGAATAATCCATTATAACATGTTAGTTCAACTTGTTTGATTTAAGTTTGGTTTATTGGGGTAAAAATAACTGGTAATATCTCCTAAACTATGAAAATCTTTCATGGACCTACGTCCCTCCTCCTAGTCGCTGTTGCTATGGTAACTTACCTCGTTAGAGCTCGTTAACGACCATTAGGTCTGATCTTAAGCAGCAGACTGGTAAAAAAGAGGCTGATTTTGGATTAATTTCGAAGAAACTACATTGATTGGCTTCTTCCACATAGCTAGCCGTCAAAATTAGCCGTTAGCCGCTGGCCCCGCCCACTGGAAAACAGCATCTGGACCAAACCACTTTGAGGAAGAAGGGGGGGGGTCGTAATTACTATCATATTATTATCGTATTAAAATATTATAACACGCAGGTTTAGCAAGACATTGTTTTGTTAAGTGACATAAATGTAAATTTATGGGTTTAACATAATGTGTTTGTGTTATTGGAATTTAATATAACATAACTTTTAAGGGTTATTTCAACTTAACATGTTAGTTCAACTTGTTTGATTTAAGTTTGGTTCACTCAGTTTAATGGGGTAGGCACTTGAAGAAAAATAAATCAATAAAACATCCTTTTGTTGCTGGAAAAAACAGAGATTAATGATATTTAGTGTGTTTTCTATTCTATTGTTTTGTAAATTCTGTACCAAAAACGTCCGTTTTCCCCATAGAGATGTGCTCATGTTGGAATCTGAGGTGAATTTGAATCAACTCAACCATGTTTTTCAGACCTAAAAACTTAGAAACGGTCACATTTAACCTGAGGGTTGACGTCAGAAACAGCAGAATTGTGAATAAACACCATTTTTTTTAACAGCCAGGTGTCGTTTCCCTCTCCTTCCCCTCTGCAGTGCTGCAGGTTGTTTAACTTCACTCTCCTTCTGATCCATATCAGCCGTCAGCGACGATCCCCCCTCGGGAGACGTCCCACGTTGATGACATCATCTCTCAGCTCGCGGGGGGAGGTTGATGGATCCCTTGCCATTTCGGTGCCCGCAGGTTTTGATGAAGTGGTGAGCAGGTAGTCGGGGGGGGGGGAGGACGACTGCCAAAAAACACCCATAGCGCTTTGTCAACGTCAGGGAAGTGCACTCAGGGTCCCAATGCTGCCCAGACAGAGATTAAGAGCAGGGAGGATGGTGGAAAGAAGTGCTGGATGTCTCTATGTGTGTGTGTGTGTGTGTGCTTTGCACCATCATCAGATATATCAGGTTATCTCACTACACCGCCATCTATAACATAGTGAAATATCTCTTCATGACTCACTACACTGGCCCCCACCACCTCTACTCCGTCCGGTGGTTCTGTCCAACACTTATTGGACCTTTAGCCCCGAGATAAAGAGTCACGAGAGGAAAAAGGACAAGTTACTTACTTACTAGTCCAAACTAATCCGTTGCAGTATTACTGTAGTTAAATTGTAAGGAATTACACTAGTATTGCATTACTTTTAACCCTCGAGAGGCCACTGTTGACGTGAGTTGACACTGAAGGCATCAAAACTATGAATGAACACATGTTTATGGTGTTGATAAAGCGAGAAAGTCCACTAATTAACCCTGATAAGGGTTAATCAGATCAAAGGGTGGTTATTTAGAAGAAACTAGAATATAAAACGTGTTTTCAGTTATTTCACAACACTATAAACATGTGTTCATTCATAGTTTTGATGCCTCTTCAATGGAAATAGTCATGAAAATAAAGAAAACACATTCTATTCTATTATATAATGCTTCAATTAGGCAAGGCAAGTTTATTTGAATAGCACATTTCAACATCAAGGTAATTCAAAGTAAAACATTAAAAGCATCAAGATACAATTTAAAACAGTTGATTAAAATAAAAATAAAAATTAGGAATTAAAATTAAAATTTTTTAAATTAAAACAATACAATTTAAAACAGTTGATTAAAATAAATTAAAAATATAATAAATAATAATAAAAAATTAAGAATTAAATTTTAAATATAATTAACAATAATTATATTTATAATTAACAATATAATTTAAAACAGTTGATTAAAATAAATTAAAAATATAATAAATAATAATAAAAAATTAAGAATTAAATTTTAAATATAATTAACAATAATTATATTTATAATTAACAATATAATTTAAAACAGTTGATTAAAATAAATAAAACATATAATAAATAATAATAATAAAAAATTAAGAATTAAAATTAAAATTGTTTTAATTAAAACAATATAATTTAAAACAGTTGATTAAAATAAATAAAAAATATAATAATAATAAAAATAAGAAATTAAGAATTAAAATCAAAAATTTTTAAATTAAAACAATACAATTTAAAACAGTTGATTAAAATAAATAAAAAATATAATAAATAATAATAATAAAAAATTAAGAATTAAAATTATTTTTTTTATTAAAACAATATAATTTAAAACAGTTGATTAAAATAAATAAAAAAATATAATAAATAATAATAATAAAAAATTAAGAATTAAAATTTAAAATTTTTAAATTAAAACAATATAATTTAAAACAGTTGATTAAAATAAATAAAAAATATCATAAATAATAATAAAAAATTAAGAATTAAAATTAAATTTTTAAAAATTAAAACAATATAATTTAAAACAGTTGATTAAAATAAATAATAATAATAATAATAATAAATAATTAAGAATTAAAATTTATAATTTTGAAATTAAAAAAAATTAAAAAATAAACTGTGTGTGTGTTTATTAGAGATATTATCATTATCTAGATGATTGTTCAAGTCTTCTATTCACAGACCAGGATCCAGATCCCAGAATATTCTATAATCCAAGATGGCTCCCACTTTAAAACACCATTATATGCAGATTAGTTGGGTAAATTTAATCCTTATATAAACTTTGTCATCCTTAATATTTCTAAAATTTGCAGTTAAAGCCTTTACCAAGGCTACTTTTACCAAAATAACTGGAAATATGGATTCATCAATCTAAATATATCTCTATACCTTTATCATTATTGCTGCTGACATTTCACTGATGCTGATTTTAGCAAATTCATATGAAGGAAAACTCCAAAAACTGACATTTGTACTGAGTATAATATTACCATTCATTTCCCTGGAATGCCTTACATCACTGTAGCGTATCTATCTTGTATTATAGTGCATCTATCTTATATTATATTGTAGTTTTTATATAAATTCTTGTTCTGCCTCTAATGTGATTCCCCACTAATAGGGTTCATCTTATCTTATCTCATGCTATTACTGCGTTACAGCAAAAATCTATGCTTTACAGTAATCTATTACTTTTGTTACTCCGTTACTCCCAACAATGGTGATAGATAGAGTGTGATGTGTGTGTGTGTGTGTGTGTGTGTGTGTGTGTGTGTGTGTGTGTGTGTGTGTGTGTGTGTGTGAAGTCTCTGTTCTTCAAAACGTCTTCGTCTTTAGTCTCCAGCTGTAACTAGACCAGCAGGGGGCCTCGCAGCCGGGAGGCTTCGCCCAGAGCGTATACATTTAAAATGCAATTTAACTGTAACTGCATGTGTGTGTGTGTGTGTGTGTGTGTGTGTGTGTGCGCACGTGTGTGTGTGTGTGTTAATGTGACACTGTATATGAGACAAGGACAAGGGGGGGAAACGCGAGGCCCGCAGCCGTATTTCTGTCAAGGGCGAATCAGACCTGTCAGAAAGCATCAAGCCGCCGCTGCCATGACAACGACATTAGCACCCACGAAGGTCACAAGATGGAGTGTGTGTTCCCCTCCTGCTGGGCGGCTGTCATGGATGACACACAGCTGAAGCCACACACACACACACACACACACACACAGAAATTCAATCTGTATTAACAACAAACTGCTGCATGAACAGTGTTTATCGCCGACTGTTTTATGGCTTTTCCCGGGAAACGAGGCAGGATTTTTGCGTTACCATGGGAGACGGTTGATGTTGTGGGTTCAGATAGAGTTGATTTCATTTCATATTTATATTTAGGGAATATGAAGAGCTGTTTTATTTTTTTTTAAACCGTAAGAGAGGCTTCGTTTTCTTTAAAAAAAAGAAGAAGAAAAAAAAAAGTGTCTATTTGTATTGAGTCGTGGGATAAGAATCGCAGATTTGAAGGCACAGGAACGGCACACACACACACACACACACACACACACACACACACACACACACACACACACACACGCTTCACAGCAGGTTCACAGACTCATTAGAGTTTTCCCAGCTGTCTGGAGAGGCTCTGTGGGATGTCGCCATCACTTACCTCAACTACATAGGGATCTAACACCACCATCAGCTGCACACACACACACACACACACACACATCTGCAGCAGCACGAGGAAATGTGAGCTCAGTGCGATGTGTATTGTCTTTTCCACAGGGCCGGCTGCTGCTGGATGATGAATGTGCTGTTCTGCTGTGTGTCCTCCCTTTGTTAATAGAGCTCTCTCCACCCTCCTCCTTTTCAGATGCACCCAGGAAGTGGTCATAAATAGGCACATAAAGCCCCGGAGCACCTTGGCATCTGAATAGGGTCAGAGAAGCTTTGTAATTTTTTATTTTTTTTTACTTCATTACAAAGCCGGACCTGTTTTGCTGCACCGCGCCGCCCTTGGCACCAAAGTCCTCTAACGGAGCGATGAGTTACAGCACTCTGACCACCTTATACCCACCGTTGGATGAGGTGATCGTTACTGGACAAACTTTCACCCTCTGGGCCTTCACAGTAAAAAACCTCTTAAATGATTGTGACAAGGTTACAAGATGTAACCTGACGCCAGGAGTCGGCTCCGCCCACTTAATCTGTTGTCTTAGCACCATGACACCTGTCAATCATCTTGATGAGCTGTCTGTCTTTGACATGGATGTAATATAGACCTGGATATGGCGCAGATTTTCCCAGTGGCCACTCGTGGTACTGCAACAAGAAATCCCATGTAATCCAAAAATCAGTTAAGGGAGTTAATTACTAATCTTTGTATAGTTGTCCCTTGTTTATTGTATGTGACAATAACATTTTTCACATTTCTCACTCTCAAAGGTACAAAATTAATGACTGAAAGATCAAAAAAACAGTTTTAAGTCTAAAACCTAATACTAAATTTAATTTTAACGATCAACCTACAAGGAATATTTCACAGTTCCTATGATGGTGCCACTCCACTGTAATGTCTTGCATCCTTGTTAAAACTTATTTACCTTTAAATTAAATTAAATTATTTAATTGAATTATAATAAATGGTAGGAGGATGGGAAATCGGTGGTGATTAGAACCTTGACGGTTAATAAACAAAGTTCCAGGTACTCCCTCTGGACACCGTTATGACCAAAAAGTGTCCCATTGACTTCCATTATAACCATATTTTTTAATCTCAATTCCATTATAGTATAAAACCATGCATTCTTAAATGTCCTGCATTTGATTTTGAAGAAAGGTATTTGACATTTTTACTGTAATTGACCAGATTTAACTATTGTCTGTCTGTGTTTTAGCAAAATATCTCAAAGAATTTTTGGCGGATTTTTGTCAAATTTTCATTGAATGTTGGGAATGGTACCATGAACAGATGATTCGATTTTGGTAACGATCCGTAAGAAATCCTGGTAACTGGACTTACTAAATCTGCATTCTCAGAGTTCTATTCTAGTTTCCTTTAATAAATTAGACTCTGTATTTATTTGGATTTAAATGAAACCCAGCCGTTAATTGATACCTGGCTATTATTTGGTAATTTACGGTACTTCAAATGAAGTCGCCCCCAATCCTTTGATAAGAGAAATGGGGATCAAAATGCCATTCAATTAACATTGGTGGCAAATAATACAATTGAATGCAAGTCAATGGGGGAAAAGAAAGAAGCTACATCAGAGCTCACACTGAATTGTATTGTATTGTATTGAACGTTGTATGAAAGCAAGCGCACCTCTCAGTATGAAAAAGAATGAAATGTTCCTATGTGGCCTAAACCACATGTTTCAGCTAACAATTAGCTAAGCCTTTTTAGTCACCAAAACACGCCATAGACCTGGTCCAAAGGGATAATTCTAACTTTGCAGGCGACTGTGGCGATATAAAGTATGCAGGCACAAGGTCAACGGCAGCAGCTCGGATCTAAAAAAAAAAACGACACATGTCCCTTCTTTGCCCTCGAGTTTCATTCTATTTTGATATTCACAGTGCAGCGTAAAAAAAAAAAATATGTTTGTTTCCACCCGAACACAATGGAAGTGAATTTGCGGCGCTTAAAGCATGGAAACTAACACGATTAAAAGGTGAACTGATCATTCAGTTAACATTACCACTTGTGTCAAAAGTTAAAATGTGCAATTTGTGCCAGTGGAGGTTTGATGTTCCTCTCTGGTAAATACCCTCTTTTACACTAAGTAGTAGTTATGGTGTAGTTTGGCACAATCTGAGTAACCCAATAAACAGCAGAGATGCAAAACACAAACACAGCGATTTGTCCGATGAGTGGTTTTACATGGTGAACTCTGTTCTGTTTGCCTCTGTGTGTGTATACAAGTGTCCGACATGCACCACAAAGTGTTTTCACTCGAGCACTTTGTACCATAGCAAACTTCACGGTGGTTGAACAGGAATGACCCGGGGTTGGGTAAAGAGCTGCAGAGCAGGACGGGGACGGTGTCGACAGACGTACCGTCGTTTTTCTGATAGTATACTCGCCGCCAGAGTTGTCAGCACGCTGCTTTTCTTATCGTCTTTTATCACCGCTGAGAGTGTGACACACTTTCATCATGTAACTGTATTCCCTGTTGAAGAAAACAAGCCTCCTCAGCCCGAGGGCTTCTCGTGCCTAAACAGAGACCTCAGAGGATTCGTCCTGATCCACTGCAGAGTTTCCAAGGTAGCGCTTTGGTTTCCCCTCCTCTAGCGTTTTACTGTAAATGTTGTGTCTGCCAGCCTTGGCCACGCACGAAAGCGAGAGCTCAAGCAATAACGTGTGACATTTTTTAATATAAATAATAGTATTTGCTGTGGGAAACGTTGATAAGTAGGTTTCTGTTGCCAGGGAAGAACCCTTGGGTGTGAAAGCAGTAATGAATTTGATGTTTCTGGTGGGTTTGTTTGGAATAAAAAGGCACCGGACGCTAAATACACAAAAAAGCTATCAGTCCAATAACAGAAATCTTGCAGAGTAATAGCTCTCAATGTTCCCTGTGCTATTTACTTTGGAGGATGAGACCTTTATTGAAAGGTTCAGTCGAGGAAAAGGAAACTGCTAGGTTACATTTTGGAGGTTGATGAGGATGTGGAATAGGAAAACTGGACAAAACTGCAACCTATAACACGCTACCATTCAAAAGTTTGGGATCATACAGACTATTTAGTGTTTTCCATGAAAAGTCACACTTTTATTTACCACCATGAGTTGTAAAATGAATAGAAAATGTTATTACATTAGCCTTCTGACGCAATGAGCAAACACTGGAGTGATAGTTGCTGGAAATGCATCAAAAACCAGACATTTGCAACTAGAATAGTCATTTACCACATTAGCAATGTTAGTTTAAAGTTATCCTCATTGAAAAAAACAGTGCTTTTCTTCCAAATTTTGAAGTGCCCCCCAAACCTTTGAACGGTAGCATAGAGTCGCTTACTTCATTGATTCCAAGGGTAAAAAAAAGGGGCCACAAACCAGGAAGTGCTCCTTGTTGTCAAGCTTGTCCAGCCTAGCAACAGTAACCAAGGAGATTGGGGAAACAGGAAGTGTATACTATAAACTATCATCAGGTTCAAAAGGAAGCTAAAAAGAATCAGAAACATTCATTATTTTAGCTCGATTTTAAACATTTCCTGCAGCGGTGATTAGCAGCAGCGTTTGTTGTTCCAAATTAACCTTGATAGCGCTGCCACTGCTGAACAAATGTGATTAATTTTTCATACCGTAGACCTAAGTGTCTCCTCACATGTAACCTCATTCTGGTATTTATAGCGTCTTCACTCGTTTCAGTAGCTCACTCCGTTGTTGAGGTCGTGTCCGGTCAACGTCATGGCAAAGAGATTGTTGGAGAATCATGAAACAATCATGCCACAATATGGAAAATAAATACAGCACAAGGCGGTTGGAGGCCTGTTCTTCTGACTGATAGACTACCGAAATCCTTCTGGATCCGGATCTATTATATTTGGTCACTTTCACACCACTAGTTGGATTATTTGGTCCAATCCAGGCAATGAAATGTCCACTAATTAGCATATAGACTCCAGTATGGTCCACTTTCACACCTGCAAACGAACCAAAATTGGGTCAATTGACATTTCATCAATGTCTTCCAATGAGCTACACATTTGATCATTGCTACTTGCTCTTATCTTCTTGTATTAGATCCTCTGTATTGGTCGTTTTTGGCAAAATATCCAAGTCCAGAATGAGTCTGGAGTCACCACAGACACATAGAATGTCATTTCAGGCAGAGGAGGTGCAGGGGTTAGCTCTGTTGCCTCACAGCAAGAAGGTCCCAGGTTCAAGACCTCCTTGGTCCTGGGTCTGGGACCTTTCTGTGGGTTTTCACCGGGTACTCCAGCTTCCTCCCACAGTCCAAAAACATGCTGAGGTTAATTGGAGACTCTAAATTGCCCGTAGGTGTGAGTGTGTGTGCCTCTCGCCATAATGTGCTGGGATTGGCTCCAGCAGACCATGTGACCCTAATGAGGAATAAGCAGGTATAGGAGATGAGATCAGATGGGACGAACATTGTTCCATAGACCCTCAAGGTAGCTATGAGATAATTAGCATTCCCTCGTTTGGAGTTCACGTTCAAGTGGACCGAGACCACCCCTTTTTGGAGGTCTTGGTCCATTTTCACACCAGCAGCAGTTGGTGCTTTCACCAAACGTTCCATTTGAACCATTTTCCTTGGTGTTAAAGCGTCAATTGCTCTAAATCAAGCAGCCTCTAGACCTCTAAAAAGAGGTGGTCATCGTTCAATTGACTCCACAATTGATTCTAGAATCATGTTCAGAGCTGTTAAACTGACGTTTTATCCTGATTTGGGAAAAATTAAATAAAATGTCCTCAGTAAAATATCCATTGTCCTATAGGACATAAAGAGTCTGATCCTTTAGCATCATCTAGACATGATTTAACTCACTTTAATAGAGTGACGATATATATTTTCAATTACAGAATGTATTTCCAGGCTCTGCAGCCATGGTGACTGGACATGAACAGCAAATAGACTTTAAAGCACTTTGAATTGCCTTCTGTTGAAATCCGCTATAAAAACCTCACCTTTAGTGGTTTTTTCTCACGATGGCCAACTTACGCAGGATTTTTGAGTCATATGTTCTGCTCCACTTTGTGACCTTTACAGCTTGGCCTCCTCGCCTCATTTTCAACAGAGGTGTAACGTAATAAAGCAGAAAATGTCAAAAAATAAATAAATGGAGGGGCGGAGGGGGGAAGGCTTTTCAAAATTAGGATGTTTGACCTAGAAAAAGTGGTATTTGTAATGTTAATGACAAAAAATACAGCAATGTCTAATTAATCTTCATCAGAATGAACATTAAAATATGTTCATATCTTAATAGGTCAACATATCCTGGGAGATATAACCCAAAATACTGAGAATATACATATGCTTTTAATTTGGAAATATTTTACCTTGGTGATAACATTGAATTATATAAAATAATAAAAGCAAAAATATTTTATTATTATTTTTTTAATTATTATTATTTTTTCTAAGCCCCCAAAGAAATGTGTGTGATAATATTAAATTATTATTATTATTATTATTATTATTTGTTTTCTACTCCTGCCTGTTTTAGGGTTAATGATCAGTTTAATGAAGATAAATTATTTGTTGTTTTTTGCATATTTTTTTTATTATTAACATTACAAATACCACTTTTTCTAGGTCGAATCGAATCCGAATTTTATTCCCCTTTATTTATTTATTTTTTTTTACATTTCTACTTTATTAACCCTAAAACAGGCAGGAGTGGAAAATAATCATTTATTTATAATTTATTTATTTATTAAAATATATATTTATTAAATTATTTATTTATTCTTATCACTCTATTTGACCCCTAGAAAAAAAATATTTCCAAATTAAAAAAATATATATATTTTTAATATTTTGTCTTTTATTATTTTATATATTTTTGCAACGTATTATTATATATATATATATTCTTAATATTTGGGCTTTTATAAGGATTAAGTGATATTTTCCACTCCAGGAATCAGGATAATAAAAGTCAGTTTGAGGCTTAATAAAGCAGAAATGTCAAAAAATAAATAAATACAGACTTTGAATGAGTCTTTTATTAGTTTTAGCCTGTTTTTTCTGATTTTCAGGGTCAGACTCCGTCTTTATTTGCTGGTTTTGGTCGGAACGTTCTAATTAACGGCGGCGGACGATGTTTGAACAGCTCATTGATGTTTATCTGCTTTGATGAGAGAAAAGTGCCTCGGTTATTTCTTTAGTGATGCACACACACACACACACACACACACACACACACACACACACACACACACACACACACACACACACACACAGGAACCTGCTGCTTTTTTATTATTTGCACAATCGTACACCAAAGTAAACTCACTGCAGGGATGTAGCGTGTCGTTTTCCTGTGTTTTTCTCTCTCGTTCTCACACACACACACACACACACACACACACACACACGTTGAATGTTGTGACTGATAAAATGATCAAATGGCAGCAGAGCTGATTACAAGGAATGATTCACCGTCAACAGATGTTGTGTGATCATAAACAAGGGGATTTTTGTCAGAGCCATGAATCAAACCGCCTGCCCTAATGCTGCTGTGTGTGTGTGTGTAGGTGTGTGTGTGTGTGTGTGTGTGTGTGTGTGTGTTGCAGCCTCATCAAGGTGCTATTATTATTCCAGGCAAACTTTTATTCCAGCTCTGAGGAGAGAACTGGCTGAACTAAAAGCTTCACAGTGAGTTAGGCTTCGTCTTTGATCACGAGTGAAGAGATTCTGAAGTTTCCCCAAGATATAAAACTCGGGTCCAATGTTCTTTTCTCTGTTTTCCTCATCAGATTAAACACCGATGCTACGATACTTTGGTGCTAATAAAACTTATAACAGTATTCAGGTGTTTGTGGAGTCGATATGTTGCTCCGCTGCTTCTTGGTTGCCCCTTTAGAATTTAATATTTAACAATATAAGAAGATATCGCATGTATCAATTAAGGCGTCATCTTTAAAACTCCATCAGCCTTTAAATATTCATTCATTTACTTCTTTTCATAGGTTTAAATGTGCTTTATTTTATTATTTTAAAGTTGTTTTATCAGCATGATGTGTAGCACATTATAACCTACCATAAAGACATAAAGATGTACTCATTTCTCTACTTTTTTGGTGTTTTTCGTTATTATTTTGGTTATTATTTGTTGATTTTGTTAATTTTAGGACCCCCTGACAATATTTGAATGAAAAATCTGAATTGAATTATCAAGGTGCCTCATTTGCTCCATTACATGCTTCTTATTTTCATGTGTCACTGTGATAATTGCTGGTTTTTGTGATATTCAAAGAGGAAAAGCTCCTCCTGCAAAGAGAAAGGAGGTTTTCTTTATATTAAAAGATTTAATCAATGAAAATGATCATCCACTTTTTGTATATTGCAAATAATTCTAATTAATTAAGGTGACAGCAGTGATTATTATAGTTTTATATCATTAATTATTGAAATTAGTTATCTGTGAAGTTGTGATGTCACAACTATACATGTGAATTGTTTTAATATATAAAAAAAGTGGCACTTATATTCAGGAAAATACGGTAATAGAAACATTAGGCTCCATCTGTGTTTGCGGCTCCTTAATCCTGTTATTCACATGTTAAAATCAGGAAAAAAAACTGCATTATAGATTATAGATTTTAACAAAATAAAAGACTTTTTTTCCCCAATGCACAAAAAATATGATTTTCAGAAGTGTCTCCAGCTTCTTAGGTGGTGATATTTTATGGTTTTATGATATTTTATGATACTTATCCAGTGTTTCTGTATGTGTTTGTGTGTTTTTTTGCATGAAAACTGCTTTATAAACTAGAAAAGCATACAGCCAAGCTATGCAGATACCAGATATCACCACCAGGTGGCCCCAAACAATGGCACCTGTTTGAAGGTCTATTTACCGGAATGTTACCAAACGGAAAGTGATCCAGAAACCAGGATTTAGTCCTGATCATTACCAAAATTTAGTCATCTGTTCATGGGGCCATTCCCAACATTTGGTGAAAATTTGACAAAAATCCGACCAGAAATGTTTGAGTTATCTTGCTAAGAATCAACGGCTTTATTACCTTAAAAGATTAATTGATTGATTGATTGAGCAGCAAGATAAATCCCCCCTGTGGAGCCAAGATACTGGTTCTGATAAGAACAGAGAATGATGAAGCTGATGAATCTATAAAGAATAGACATATTTAAAAAAAAGACAAAGGGCTAACGATAGAAATCAATGGACAGCGAGGAAATAAGCAGAAATAAACTCGCAGCCCTCGGCATGCAAAAGACAGTCGCTGGCTACAGATCACATCTTTTATAAATTCACCCGTCTGCCTGGAATCAATAGTTCACTCGGGACGAGGCTTCAACAACTTAACTAACAGAATCCAGCTGTGGCCCATTAGCCGGTCCATGAGACGGCTGCAGGAAGACCAGATCCCCGTGTTCTACTGAGCATGAAGAGCGAGTCAAACTGTGACTGGGGAACTGCCTCATTAAGGTGTTAATTGGGTTGGTTACCTGCACCCGCCCTACTGCCCTGGGCAGTGTGTAGCAGCGTGTGTGTGTGTGTGTGTGTGTGTGTGTGTTAACTGTATGCAATGGTAAGATGAGGGTGTATATATGTATTTATGTGTGTGGTAAATTATGCAAATGTCCGTTTTTTGGTGCATCAATATCTACATAGGTGTATAAAGACCCATTTCCAGCAACTATCACTCCAGTGTTCTAATGGAACAATGCAACCGATCTAATGATAGAACTGTAATAAACCATAGTTTAAAGCTAATTTTTTACTTAAACGAATGTATCATGGCCAGTTTTAATGTGATATCAGCTAGTTTTATATTCTAGTTGGATTAATTCGTTAAAGTTTATCATCTTTTTCAGTTAAATCATTTCACATTTCATGTCAAAATTGCTTAAATTGGACTTATATTTCAGTGAATGCTTGTAAAACTGTATTTATTTGTTTTATTTTAACATTTTGACCATCTTTAAGGTGACTATATCAAACATGAACTGTGTATATGATCAGTAGAAATACGCAGATATTACTTAGACATGGTAAAATAAATAAATAATAATCTAAATAATAGTTATATTTAATATAAAGTTGTAATAAATAGTCTCAGGATAGTTTCATGCTGTGGAAGTCAATGGGACTCCATTACACTAGGAATTTAACATATTTGCATATGGAAATAAATCAGAAAATAAAATTATAGCATCAAAATTTAATTAAATAAAATAATAAATTAAATTGACAAAGATAATGAGTTCAGTGTTGTATTTGGTGAAAGGTTTCCAAAATAAAAGACAATCTTCACACTGATCACACTGAAATCTAACAAAAATACAGATAAAAATACTTTATTTAAAACTTAAAACAAGACAAAACTGATCCAAACCCCCTGATTTCCTGATTTGTGTCAGTTCTTGTTTTAAATAAAGTTTTTTTGTGCTTTGTTTTTGTAGAAATATTCCATATTTATTATCATTTATAGCAGGAAAACTGGAAAATAAACCTGTTTCTAATGCTTTTAAGTAATAAAAGCATTAGGTCTTTGTTTTAATGTATTTATTTATTAAATTACATTATTACATAAACACATGCACATCTCATTAACCTCTTAAACTCTAAGGTCCCCCCAGGGGGGGACCCTGGAGTTTTAAAGTTTAAATCCTTCTTGTTACGCCGACTAATAATCACCAATATGTTCATGTAATACACCAAAATGTCGACAAGAAACTCAGCTACAACTTTATTTTAACCATTATTAGCTTTCAGTATTAGTAATTTTCAACCCAAATAGATGATATTTTTGTTGGGCGGAGCAAATTTTTTCACTTTTTTCCTTCATTCTACCTGGATTTACTTTAACACTGTACATTTTAAATTGATTCTGGGACTTCTACAACTATCCCACAGGTGTTAGCTTTATTTTAAGCCCAAGATCATTCAGAAAACCCCTGTAGTTGTGGAGATATACTACATTAAATATGGGCATGTAATTTTCAGGAGGTAGACTGATAAATAGGCCTAGAGCTTAAGGGGTTAAATCTCTTATTTCTGACTTTTATCTTATATTTCTGACTTTTTATCTCTTATTTCTGACTTTTTATCTTATATTTATGACTTTTATCTTATATTTCTGACTTTTTATCTCTTATTTCTGACTATTTATTCATTATTTCTGACTTTTTATCTCATATTTATGACTTTTTATTCATTATTTCTGACTTTTATCTTACATTTCTGACTTTTTATCTCTTATTTCTGACTTTTTATCTTATATTTATGACTTTTTATCTCTACATAGCAAAGATAGTGAGCTCAGTGTTGTATTTGGTGGAATTTTTCAAAATAAAAGACAATCTTCAGTTGTGAGACAGTGATGCTCACATGTCAAATGTCCATGAGCAATAGGGATATCCTGGTCATGTGACCTGATAAATTGTACGTCCTTCAAAATAAAAGCCTAACTGTAAAAACATACATTTTATATTGTAGCTTTTTAGAAAAATGAATGTGACAACACTATGCAATAGAGGGCTAAAAGAGAATATATTGACCCCATATATATATCTATATATATATATATATCTATATATATATATATCTATATAAATGAGGTGCAGGGTAATGGGACGGGGATCTGGGGAGATCCGGGTTCTCTAGGGGCCGAGGAGGCGAATCAGAAAACAGACGGGGGTTTTGATGAGATGTTATTTGATTTCTGACTGATACAAGACCTTCTCTAATTGGTGTTGGCTGTGAGAGCGATGGCTCCCAGGCACAGCTGTCACTCCACCAGACGTATGCTGATGTGGCCCTGCATCATCGATGACCTTTATTTTGAAAAAACCAACGGGGGTTAGAGAAACCGGCTGCAGAAGTTGCCGACCTGGTTCCATTTTCTGTGATTTTTAATCTCCTGATCTGAGTTTTATTCATAGATATTTAATTTAGATTTGAACTGTTTGTGATTATTTAATTGGCTCCTTTATAGGTTTTATGGGCAAATAATTGATCTTTGAACTCTTATCTTATTAATTATTGCAGATAATTGATCTTATTATATTATAATATATATGAGATAATATATTTCATGTTTATTTTCCTGATTTCGGTCAGTTTTTAACTTTTGAATAAAGTATTTAGGTACAATAACCTTTGTGGTTGTACAAATATTCATGTTTTATGCACATATAATTGACCTTTGAACTCTTATCTTATCTCTTATCTTATTAATCATTGAAGTCTGCTTTGATGATAGTTATTACAGCTTATTTCAAGATTTCTGCCCTGATTTGGTCTCGTTTTAAGTATTTTTATAGAATAAAGTTATTAATAAAATGATCCTCAGTGTGAATTATATAATTTTATGGACAAATAATTGATCTTTGAATCATTGCAATGCAGATAATTTCACCTATTTCTTAGTTTTTTTCCGATTTGAGTCAGTTTGTCTTGTTTTAAGCTTTAAATAAAGTTTTTTTTCTAATATTCTAACTCTATTGTCTCTATAACAGCAACATAAATAGATTCTGACTCTTTTGTAGTCACTGAACATGTTGTAGATTTATTTTAATTGCAGCTTTAAGTCCAGATATTCCACATTTATCATCGTTTATAGCAGGAAAACTAGAATAAGACGCCAGGGGCTTAATAGTTAACATGATCATGGTGTCCACTGACATTTAAGTCCATAATCATGTGAAGATCACATTTACCTCAAAGCTGTGGTGAATCGTCCTATAGAGCAGCAGGAATCACTGTATACACTCAAAAACCAAAAGGAAATAATAGATTTGTCTAATTCCACATCTCAAATGCAAAGAAATAGCAGAATTAGCTTTCTGCTGTTTATTTATGTGTTTTATATTAGTCATACACTATATAAACATATAAATCTATATGTGAGGAGACGACAGAAGAGTCAGAATCTATTTATGTTGCTGTTATAGAGAAAATAAAGTTAGAATATTGAAAAAAAAATGTTATACTGCTGATAAAATACTTTATTTAAAACTTAAACCAAGGACAAAGTGACCCAAATCAGGAATAAACTTGAAATTATCTTAAATTATCTGCAATGCAAAGTTCAATAATTAATAAGATAAGATATTTGTCCATAAAATCATATAAATCACACTGAAATCTAACAAAAATACGGGTAAAAATACTTTATTTAAAACTTAAAATAAGACAAAACTGATGCAAACCCCCTGATTTCCTGATTTGTGTCAGTTCTTGTTTTAAATAAAGTTTTTTTGTGGGTTTTTGTGGGTTTGTTTTTGTAGAAATATTCCATATTTATTATCATTTATAGCAGGAAAACTGGAAAATAATAATGCTTTTAAGTAATAAAAGTAATTTATCTCATATTTCTGACTTTTTATCTCATATTTCAGACTTTTTATTTCATATTTCTGACTTTTTATCTCATATTTCTGACTTTTTATCTCATATTTCAGACTTTTTATCTCATATTTCTGACTTTTATCTTACATTTCTGACTTTTTATCTCATATTTCTGACTTTTTATCTCATATTTCTGACTTTTTATTTAATATTTCAGACTTTTTATTTCATATTTCTGACTTTTTATCTCATATTTCTGACTTTTTATCTCATATTTCTGACTTTTTATCTCATATTTCAGACTTTTTATCTCATATTTCTGACTTTTATCTTACATTTCTGACTTTTTATCTCATATTTCTGACTTTTTATCTCATATTTCTGACTTTTTATTTCATATTTCTGACTTTTTATCTCATATTTCAGACTTTTTATCTCATATTTCTGACTTTTTATCTCATATTTCTGACTTTTTATCTCATATTTCTGACTTTTTATCTCTTATTTCTGACTTTTTATTTCATATTTCTGACTTTTTATCTCATATTTCTGACTTTTTATCTCATATTTCAGACTTTTTATCTCATATTTCTGACTTTTTATCTCATATTTCTGACTTTTTATCTCATATTTCTGACTTTTTATCTCATATTTCTGACTTTTATCTCATGTTTCTGACTTTTTATCTCATATTTCTAACTTTTTATCTCATATTTCTGACTTTTTATCTCATATTTCTGACTTTTTATCTCATATTTCTGACTTTTTATCTCATATTTCTGACTTTTTATCTCATATTTCTGACTTTTTATTTCATATTTCAGACTTTTTATCTCATATTTCTGACTTTTTATCTCATATTTCTGACTTTTTATCTCTTATTTCTGACTTTTTATCTCATATTTCTGACTTTTTATCTCATATTTCTGACTTTTTATTTCATATTTCTGACTTTTTATCTCATATTTCTGACTTTTTATCTCATATTTCTGACTTTTTATTTCATATTTCTGACTTTTTATCTCATATTTCTGATTTTTATCTCATATTTCTGACTTTTTATCTCATATTTCTGACTTTTTATCTCATATTTCTGACTTTTTAATTTCATATTTCTGACTTTTTATCTCATGTTTCTGACTTTTATCTCATATTTCTGACTTTTATCTCATATTTCTGACTTTGTATCTCATGTTTCTGACTTTTATCTCATATTTCTGACTTTTTATCTCATATTTCTGACTTTTATCTCATATTTCTGACTTTTTATCTCATATTTCTGACTTTTATCTCATATTTCTGACTTTTATCTCATATTTCTATT
Source organism: Lepturacanthus savala (assembly GCA_030544235.1). Classification (NCBI taxonomy): domain Eukaryota; kingdom Metazoa; phylum Chordata; class Actinopteri; order Scombriformes; family Trichiuridae; genus Lepturacanthus; species Lepturacanthus savala. The sequence goes on along the minus strand of CM060477.1, from coordinate 2,536,213 downwards.
ATTTCTATTTATATTATCTAATATTTTTGACAGAACATGAAGAATATATTCAGTAAGATGTAAACTATTGTCTTATTGTATTGATGATGTGGATATTGATGATATATATATTGATATATAACAGTAACACAGTGATTTACTACAGATAAAACACTTTATTCAGTGGAGCTGAGGTTTAATACTGTGATGCAGCTGTATCAGGTTGTTTTTGTGTTTTAATGCATTTATTGCATTAAATTCCATTATTACATAAACACACGCGTCGCTCTGAGGTCATTTGCTCAGACTCCTGACACAGAAAGCGACGGCGTCTGTATATATCACAGAATCAATGGCGTTTCCAGAGGAAATCATCTGAAGTCCCTCCTCTAATCCCTCTGGTCAGAGTTGGAGCAGGGATAGCGACGGATGGTCCGGGGGCAGAACGCTGGGCCGCCATCGATTGGGAGCTGGCAAAAAAAAGTAAAAAGCGTGGAATAAACAGTGGAGATTGCTGCGAGGGGCCAGCATTGATGTGTGATTAAAGTCAGAGAACCCCCCTCCTCCCCTTCGCTGTCAGGAACTTGTGAGTGAGATCTCTGACGCCAGGATAATTGGTCTCGGGGAAAATCGATGGATTTTGGCGAGTGAGAGGAAAACGGGCCAGACGCTGACGTCTCCAACCCCAGGCTGGACTTTACTTCTGGTGTGAGGAAAGAGGAATATGATAGAAAAGAGCGATCAGGAGCTTAAAGCCATGACTGAGATGCTGTGAAGTTATTACATTCATTTTGATTTGACTCTTTTTAGATGTTTTTTTCTCCTTTACGCATAAAACAAGATGTAATAAATGCATTAAAACAAAGTCCTAATGCTTTTATTGATTTCTGACTCGCCCCCAAACTTCTGTGTCTGAACTGTTTATTTCCATTTTAAAGCTGTAAATGATAATAAACATGGAAGCACACAGGTTATTGATTTAAACCTGGAATTAAAACATGTGAGGTGACGACAGAAGAGTCAGAATCTATTTATGTTGCTGTTATAGAGACAATAATATAGAATATAGTGTTTTACTACTGATGAGAATGAGCAGAATGACCCAAACCAGAATATAATATCTAATATATATATTAATATATTAATAATATAATAAGATAAATTATCTGTCGATGAACATCCCTTTATTTTGAATTAAAATACATTTGCAGGTAAGTTGTTGTGTGTTTGTGAATCCATTAAAGAATTAGTGAATTTATTTAACCTGTGCTGACTTTTATCTCATATTTCTGACTTTTATCTCATATTTATGACTTTTATCTCATATTTTTGACTTTTTATCTCATATTTCTGACTTTTTATCTCATATTTCTAACTTTTATCTCATATTTCTGAGTTTTTATCTCATATTTATGACTTTTTATCTCATATTTCTGACTTTTTATCTCATATTTCTGACTTTTTATCTCACATTTCTGACTTTTTATCTCATATTTCTGACTTTTATCTCATATTTCTGACTTTTTATCTCATATTTCTAACTTTTATCTCATATTTCTGACTTTTTATCTCATATTTCTTATTTTCTATCTCATATTTTTGACAGAACATGAAGAATATATTCAGTAAGATGTAAACTATTGTCTTATTGTATTGATGATGTGGATATTGATGATATATATATTAATATATAACAGTAACACAGTGTTTTACTACAGATAAAACACTTTATTCTGTGTTTCATTGGTTTTCTCATGTGATTTATGAATAAAACTCAAAGCTGCTGCTGTACCGGGTTATTTTTTTTATTATTTATTATTTTAACAGGTAACACATCTGCTCTCTCGTCTCCATTTAACCCTAAACTGTGTGAATCCCACCTCGGGGACGTCCTCCTCCTTCTTTAAACCTGTGGCCTGAAGCAATAACTGCACAGACATTTTTCTTTGTAGTGGCTTTGACGTGTCATAGCGGGATGTGCACAGGTGTAATTAATGGCATTAATTAAAGCTGTATTCCAGTGTGTATGCTGGCTTATTGCTGTGGTTAATTAGTACAGCTAAGAGGAGTAATAATAATAATAATAATCACTTAACACCTGTGATTGTGACTTTATACTTCTGCTTAAATCCACCAGCCTATAAATTATTATAGTTCCCATGAATTCACTGCAAGATTATTATTATTATTTAGTGTAAGTGTGTGAAATTATCCATAAAATCACTATATGTGAACACACACATGACCCTGTCTCCACCGCTGCTGTTTGTGGCTAAAAGGTCAAAGGTCACCAATAGCTTT